>OU015462.1:3856042-3871042 GCA_907164805.1 Brachyptera putata | reverse complement strand
CTTCATAATATTTCTATCCCTTAAGTCTTCAACACATTATTCATGTTAGCACACACTATTCCATATCATTCTTATTAGTAGACCTCCATGTATTTCATCTTGCAGCATTGCACTTAAATACATAACAAATTACAAATATGAAATAATAGAATATAAGGAGGAAAATATATCCCCATATCTATTCAAAGTCAGCATCTAAAATTCAACAATGAAGATATTGTCATTAAAATTGATCTACAGAAACCAAAAATAATCAAATATCCAATATCAATTTAAAAATTGTGTATTGATGTTAAATTAATATTTCTTTAAAGATTTTTTTTTGAAAATTCAGAAATTATGCCTCTATCAAATAGTCTACTAGCATTATGAAGTATTGTAATCATTTCTCATGAGCAGCATTGTTAATTGTACTTGTCCAATTAAATAATCTTCCTGTGCAGAAGGATGAACATACGTGAAACGTGTACGTAAAACGTGTACGTGCTCGTAACGTGAAGTAGGACTAACATTCAGCCGAAATAATTGAATTCTACGATTACGTGGTTTGTACACACAAAATGAAAAACAACCCCTTATAGTGGTATATAATTTTACGTCATCATCAGAGAGAGAGTTAGGGTTGTCTGTCTTTTCATTTCATCCCCCGACTTGATAACTGTGATGGTGATTGAAACTGGATTCTGTCAAACACGTAATAGTAGGCTTTAAACTCTAACCCTTCCCTCCCCCATCCCTTCCCCCCCTCTATCCAATCATACTTTCATACTCCATCAATTACTATACTTAGATGGATATAGCATTCATTTCTACATCTTTCATTTCAAATCAACTTACATATAATTTAGTTTGGAATTAAGTCTCGGTCGAGGTTCTATTGAAAAAGTTATCTCCACTTAAAGGACGTCAAGTCTTATTAAAAGAGATAGAAGAAGTTTCTTCACGTATTATGTAATACTCTTACAGAATGACGTTCAGTTAGCCTCCGGTCTGCTTCTGCTATAGAAACTGAATTCAAGTGTGCTGTAATAACGTACCGACTGTCAGCGAGAAGAGGTCTGAGCGATCGACTATCAGCGCCACGTAACTCCAGCCGAACTGACGGAATATGCTTTTGAAGACGAGTTTCAAGCGACATTGGCAATAAGACATACGTGTCAGTGTTGGGTATTGCCCCTTGTCTTTGAATATACCCTGCTGAAAGAGAGAGAAAACAACATCAATACTGACATTTTACTTGAATAATTATAAATTAAATATCAAATTGATGTAAAATGTATAATATTTCAATATACAATGAAAAATACTCAAAGTTGTGTAAATAGAAGAAACAGATCAATAATCAGATTGAAGAATACTTGCCCCCCCCCCTTGGAGGACTGTATTGTATATTATCCCTGAATTTATCCTGTTCACAGTTTGTTGAATGAGTTACTTTATGATTAATTATTATTGGGGTTCAAGAGCCACCCTACCTTGCCATTATTGGTCCCTTAAGAACAATGACTTCCTATCAGAATTGTATGTTGATAGAATTGAAAGAAAAATACTATAGCAACATCAAAATTAAAATCATTTTCGTACTTTTTTCGCATCTATTGGTAAATTTTAAAAATGTTTTCCTAATTATCAATATTAAATAACAATTGTGTCAGTAGTACTTAATTCTCCTTTATTAATTGATTATCCATGGCTTATCCATACTTAAGTACGCATAAGTCATTATGATATAATATATTATTACGGTATATCGCACATTTACTTATTACCATTTTCCACAATTATTATTACACATTTACTTTACTTATTATTTGCCAACATGAATATATTAAAAGGCATCTGACAATGTTGTGTTTCCATTAAAAAATGAGTTTTCCAGCTCATCTAGATCATAGAGAAAACTGTATTTCAAAGTTTTAAAGTTCAAAGCTAGAAAATCTGAAACCTTGTTTTATGAACTCATAATGATATATTTTCAAATGTATAAGTTTATGAGTTCTTGAAATCAACAAAAGTTTCATATTTATAGAAAGATTCATTCAATCGTTGGTTAGACTTTTTGAAATGTTCTTGTTTCGCGAGTTCAGATATAACGATAAATTAAATATCAAATATATACGGTAGAAGAAATATTCTAATAATTACAATCAATTCGAAGAATAGAAAAGAAAAAGGTAGAATTTTAGGATACTGATACTACAACAAATATTAAATATTATTTAACGTTTGCTCTAATTTACGTATACGTTCATTTTTAGAGATTATTACTAATTTCTCATTTCAAGAGAGTAAATTCTTCCAGAATAAGTTATATTTCCATTGAATACTATACGAGATAATTGGAAAGTTGTAGATAGTAAAAAATGCATTTAGAATCGTTATCACTAGAACATGTACTGATCAACAGATATTGTATCACAATTAGATGAAAATTTGTCCCTAATAATAATTTGAATGAAATATTGGTGGAAGTGCCGGGTATGAAAAATGCATTACCATCACTAGAACATATGTAGGCCTACTGATCAACAAATGTGGCACCAAAATATTGTTGATATCATTTTGAATGAAAGTTTGGTGGAGGTACCAGGTTTTATATAAAAAATCAACGTGACTGAAATAATATCATCTGTACCTCATGGATGGTATATGTTTTCACACGAATCGTTGATATGACATGACAGACACCACAAGTCGTCGAATCGGAAAGTCGATGTTGCCAGATCATTAATTATTATTGACGTATTATAATATATACTATACGTCGACAACGGTACTAAATTTAGATTGAAAAAGACTTTGAAAAGCTTCAGTATAGATCGACTCTTTATTCTATCACAATTCCAAACACATTTATATATATATATATATATATATATATATATATATATATATATATATATATATATATATATATATATATATATATATATATATATATATATATATATATATATATATATATATATATATATAAAACTCTTCAACCATTTTCTACTTCTATCAGAACACATTATTGGGAAATACTATCAAGTCTCGAGTAGTTCTTTGTAAGAAGATTATTGTTCTGAAATTGCGTCAAAGTGAAAGTAGGGTGTATTGAATGGTTATTAGGGATTACATATTGTGATATTTCACATAGCAAATAAAACATCGATTAGGTATATTGGAAGAGAGGCATTCATATAAAACATTTTAATTCCAATTCACGTGAAAGAAGCCTATAATAAATGTCTTTTGCAAAAGTTCAAAGCGAAATGAAGTCGATTCGTAGTATGTGTGTATGTGTGTGTGAGAGAGAGAGAGAGAGAGAGAGAGAGAGAGAGAGAGAGAGAGAGAGAGAGAGAGAGAGAGAGAGAGAGAGAGAGAGAGAGGGAGAGAGAGAGAGAGAGAGTGAGAGAGAGAGAGAGAGAGAGAGAGAGAGAGAGAGAGAGAGAGAGAGGGAGTGAGAGTGAGAGTAAGAGACACTTGTATCTAGATGAACGATCAAGTTGGTCTGCCAAATCAATAATCTTGAAAAATTCGGTAATTGAATAGTGTTTATGTTTATGTTTATTTTTCTCAAAGATTTGTACATGATACAAGTATAGAAAATACTTGAAACTAGAAATGAAAATGAGTGAATAGAAAGAGATAAGTGAACAGAAAGAGATAATTGAAAAAGATAGATAACACATGTAAAATGATGGGATGGTTGACTAGTGTGACTTTGAAGTCAGAAATTCATTGAGGTCATAGAATGGGTTCTGAAGTAGAAAAGATTTCAGGTTGTATTTAAAAGATGAAAGTTTGGTAAGGCTGGTTATATGTGCGGGTAGTTTATTATAAATAGTTGTGCAAAGATGGAGAGGGCTGTGAGTGAAAAAAGCGTGAGAGTGTGTGAGGGAACGGATTGAGTTACTGTGACTTGTAGGGTAGTTATGTATAGAGGAATTTTTAGGAAAGAGGCTGGTATTGGAGTGAACATAGGAACTGGCAATTTGGATGAGAGTACATGTAAGGGTGAGGATTTTTAGGTTTGTGAAATGCGATTTACAAGTCGAGAGAGAAACTCTCAGCTTTAAGCATCCAACGCTTTCGGAAGATGGAACCTTTTTTTCTGATTTAAAAATGTCCTCATGATAAATCCTTGACCTTCAAAATACTCCAGCTATATAAATCTAACAGAGATATTTGGGTTTGTCATGTTGTTAGACCGTTTTCTTTCGTGAATGCAACTATAAGTATAGACAAGAAAAAGTATAGACATAGGCACACATACTTGTTCGCATCTTGAAAACCTGTTGAAGCTGAGATAATAGAAGTTCGATAAGACAGTAGCCTCTTTAACGGCCTCCTATTGGCCCTTCTAACGGTCAATAAGGTCCAATCGATAACGTATTGCACGAGGTTGAATAGATAGATAGATAGACAGATTGTTTATTGTCCACTTCCACATTTCTCGAGGTACATGAATGGACGAGCGTAAGGTGAAAGTGAAAGATATTAAGGTGAAAGATATTTTATCAGTACTTTGAAAAGTGCTCTTGAAGCTCTTATATATACGGAACTATCCCAATAGGTCCTATATGCATGCACTTGAAGGGAAGAGAGAAATCACGAAAAGCCTATAGCTGTCAGAATAATCCCCATGGCGGAAATCGGACTTTGGCCTCCTGAATGATAGTTCATTGCGTTAGCACCTGAACCACCCGTTCATCCATGTACAACACGAATATAATTTTCAACGAATTCAGAATACATTTCTGAGTATAACAAAGTTTGTCATTTCAATTCAAAATCATATTGAAAACAATCCAATTTAATTATGTTTAATGAATTACAAGCAGTTATTCAGTTTAATTAGTTTGCATCCCGCCTAGGTGGAGGTATATGGGTTATGTATGAAAGTGCTCCTTTGGGAATGTATGTAATGTATGATAGTCGGCCAACTACGGTATTATTATTATTGACACGGACACGCCATTTCGTTCGTGTCGACCACTAGTTTACTTACAGCCAATCCTATTAATGCAATTATTTTAAAGGCTTCAATTTCGAATAATATGAAGACAACTTGGGCGAAGGACAGTGTTCACGTAGGTCTGTGTACCTATTTACTAATGATGTCATTTTACTTAAGTGAGACGAGGCATTTTGCGTGACGTAGTCATAAACACGACCTAATTACCGGATTAGCAAATTGTTTGGTTAATATGTAGCCAACATATACTTACGACTAGCTTACGTGGCATGAACAAGTTTATGTAGTATAATAATCAGTCACTCACCGAAGTTTCATTCTTCCATTTGTGTAGTCGGGCTAGAATACCAGAGGAGACTGACAGTTCACCCTCCGACGGTGGCTGCAGGAGAAAACAAGTATTAGTTTTTATTCAATTACATTATCAAAAGTTATTCTATCAGCTCACCATTCATCATGTCAACATATTTTATTTGAATAACATTTATAACTTTCAATTTGCATTCTTAATGTATATATACATGATCTGCTGCTAACAGTAAGTTAAGAATTTGTATTTGGCACTTGTCCCGCCAATCTGAGCCGATAATCAAATAATCCAAAAAAAGTGGTAGGAATGAACTAATATTACCGTAGTATTACGATTTCTAAGCTGTTTTGACGAAAGTAGATCTCAGTATTGTATTGAAAGTAAAATATTTCAGACTGGATGAATTCTGACTGTTCTGACTTTCTCTAATTCTCTTAAACATTAACTAATGAAAGTTCTAGTTGCTCAGAGCCTGAGAGGCTTGGATGTTATTTCAAGCGATTGTCGTTGTAAGGGCTCCCCAGACGCTCATGCTTGCTCAGTTAGATTTACAGCGTCTCTATAGGCCTACATCACTGTCATATATAGGTGTGAATTGTAGGTCGAGAACTTGATAGTTTAAAAATGCATTCCGTTTTGTGGGTACTATGAGAAAACATTTGTCTGTTTTAAACTAGAACTAGGAAAACGCAGGATGTGCGTTGTACGATGAGCGAGATGTCTATATAAAGTATAATCGAAAACTCTACAAACCTTGATCATTTGAAATGAACTTCATCCGATGTCAATGAATCTAGAAAGCCGTGACTTCGACAATGCAATATTTTTCAACTAATATTTCTATCTTTCCGATGAATAAAATACATTTATTTTATTATTTCCTCCAAAACGGCTAGTCCGAATATCAAACCAAATTTTTATTCATGTATATTATTCTTGTGTTCACATTTGTGGAAAATTTGAATCATATTGAAGAGATTTTTTTTTCAATTTTTTTCCGCCCAGCCAAATCTTATGGGGTTTTTAGAAACTTCTAAATGATGTTTCTCAAAAATGGTCCAACCGATTAGACCTCAAAACTATACAGTTCTAAGTTGGATAAGTTTGCATATAAAAAAAAAGTTTCATGTCGATCGGTCAAACCCTGCGACCTGTGCAGTGTTTACAAACAAACAAAAAAAAAAAAAAAGAAAAAACGCACAGACAAAGTTCCGTAAGAGTTCAGTGAAAATCTTCGCTACGCTCATCCAAAAACTACGTTCAGCACTGAGCTGAAATACGGCCACGCGAAACCGATTCACTGTGAACAGGCCAGCCAGATCAGAGAGAGAAGGAAGAATGCTGAAGCTATGTTATCGCCTATTTTCCTCATTCGTCGAGAATAACGACACTCGAACGAGTTTTCGATTATACTTTATATAGACATCTCGCTCATCGTACAACGCACATCCTGCGTTTTCCTAGTTCTAGTTTAAAACAGACAAATGTTTTCTCATAGTACCCACAAAACGGAATGCATTTTTAAACTATCAAGTTCTCGACCTACAATTCACACCTATATATATGACAGTGATGTAGGCCTATAGAGACGCTGTAAATCTAGCTGAGCAAGCATGAGCGTCTGGGGAGCCCTTACAACGACAATCGCTTGAAATAACATGCAAGCCTCTCAGGCTCTGAGGAACTAGAACTTTCATTAGTTAATGTTTAAGAGAATTAGAGAAAGTTGTTACCATGACAACATGTCTAGTCTTTCTGTATTTACTTTGTTGTAAGTACAGAAACCTATCGACCATATATATATATATATATATATATATATATATATATATATATATATATATATATATATTATGCGCTTATGGATATGATAAATTATTAAATTAAAGAAACAATGATGAATTATAGGACGCTACGCGGGACGCTATTTCAAATTATTGTGATTGCTTGTTATAGTTGATGTTAAGTGATTTTAAGTGATTGTCGTGGTAAAGAAGGTAATAAAGTAATGATTTTGTAAAAAAAAAATTGGAAATAAAGCAATTATTATTATTATTATTATTATTATTATTATTATTATTATTATTATTATTATTATTATTATTATTATTATTATTATTATAGACAACTTATAAAATTTAATATTCATGTCTGTGTGCTATGTAAATAAAGAATAAAAGTGTTTCAAAATGTTTTCCTTGGTGATTGTGTAGTTTGTTTACCTGGTCGCCCATGCCGGTGATGATCGGACGGTTCCAGTAGGCTGCTAGTCTCGCAACAGGCTCTAAAGCGAACGCACAAGCGGGACCAATGAAAGCGATCACTTCGTCCTTGAAGTGCATGTCAGCAGCTAAACCAGGGGCTTTGGCTCCAGAACAAGACGGATAACTGAAACAGACAAACACAACGCTTGATTGGTTGAGAGAAATTAAAATTTTCATTCAAACAACTTGACCATATTGAAGTTGAAAAAAAAATATTCAAGTAATGGTGGAGGTGCCGAGTATTTGAAATTGTGTTGGTACCACATTAAGTGTGGTGGAGGTGCCGGGAATTGCCTATATTCCAAATTGCAATGTAAGTTATTTTACATACATCGTTTAATTCGTTAGCAAGGACACAAGGTCGATCATCCTGGCAGGAATTTTTCGTGGTTTCCCTCTCTTTCAGGTCAATACAGTGATGGTGAAAAGCAAGTCAAAACCGACTCCTAATCGCCTAATAAAACACCTAATAAAATAACCTTTTATCTCATCATTTCTCTTCTGATGTCATCCACCCACGCCAATAGATCTCATTCATCATAACAGTGCGTCGTTAAAGTCAATCTGAATAAACAAATGATGCGTAAATCATCGGTCGGGTCACCTATAACATTCAACCTCGGAGTATCGTTATTCTCGACGAATGAGGAAAATAGGCGATAACATAGCTTCAGCATTCTTCCTTCTCTCTCTCTCTGTATCTCTCTCTCTCTCTATTGACACACACACGCACACACACAATGAAGAGATTATCTCATTTCTACACCCTCAGTGCACAGGTCCAATCATCAGATCAATCGAACAGATCAATCAATTGTGTCTGGGTAGAGGATTATTCGATCTCCTCATTGTTTTTCATCTTCTTTACTATAAGATTATTTGATTCGATTACTTTCACTTCAATTTAGTATTACTTTCATTCTATTCATTCTATTAAACTATACTATTATTTGATTCAATCACTGAACCACGTGATTCAATACTGATAAGACATCACGACCAAGCAACAGATTGTAATTGTTCTTCTACAGCGTTCAATGAGTTGTTAATAGCACAATCTCGATGTGGTGAGCTCTAGAAACCAAGTATAATCAACATCCTCTCCGGTTTGATAATGACGTCATTGTAATGTTGATTTGATTTCTGATTAGAACCAACAACAATACTCTCTCGAGAAGAGATCCACACAATCGAGATAAAGCACGTCGCCTTGCAGAGCTTAAGAGAGGTCAAGAGTTCGAGACGAAGTCAATTCGTTCGCGTGGTCAATCAGGCAATGGCTGACTTCTGTGAAAATACAAACTGAAAAACGCAGCATGTATGCGTTGTGTCATTGTGATAGAGGCATATTTAGATGAAATGTAATGTAATGCTCTTCACACACCTTGATTTTGAAACTATTGCTTCATTAGATGTTACTTATTTTAATCGTTTTACGATCTTATTGTTTGTACCTATATTTCTCTTTTTAATAGGTTCAATTGATCTGAATTGTGAACCTTTCCTTCAAACTGCTGATCCAATTCATGTTAAAATTTGGAACAATCAGTATCATGCTTGCTCATGAATTCCTCGAAAAATTGAATTTATTCGATTTTTTTTCCAAATTTTCTTCTCTGGGTAATTCTTATGTGGGTTTTCGAAATTTCGATATTGTTTTTCTTAGAAGTAGTTCAACCGTTTGCGACTCAGAACTACAAATAAGCTGAGTTAGATGATGAAATATGTGTAGGCCTATGCCAAGCTTGTGTTTTCATTTGAATTGTGGAGCGCGATCAAATAATAACACTTTCATTTTCAAATCCAATAAGCAAAATCTACAAATATGACAGAGATATGAAAACATGATTGTTATAAACCCACAGATTATCGGAACAAGCCCGAGCGTTCTCCTTTAGTAACAAAATTGAACAATAATGAAATTGCTATTTTAAAACTTCGGCAATGTGACTTGACGGTGTGATATAGTTTGTATTTAGGTTCCTAATGCAAAACTTGCCAATCAAACGAAACGAATTCAATCGTTCTCGTGGTCAATCACGTGTTAAGTTCAATATACATGTATAAGATGTAAAAAAAATTGTATTGAAATACACCTTGCTACCTTTTTCAGAAATGAAATGGAACCAAATCAAAGTACATTTTAGAATTGCGATCGTGAGTGTTTACGGTTTAGTTTCATATCTTCTCACATCTTTCCGCAGAAAGGAATTGATTTTTTCAACTGATGAACGGAATACTATTTGCATTTGGAAAATAATTTTGTGTAGATAATTTCAGAAAATGTTGAAATATTAAACTAACAGATTATGAAATATTAACATCAACCGGCTCACGCGTATAATTAGTGAAGATGAATGTATATTGTGAATGTTTCACTTCAACCGAACACAGATTTATCTCTGAATTCCATAAAACAAATTTAAAAAACACATCATTTAAAAATATTCCCATTCGAGACCCCTCCCCCACTTTCCTCCGTTGCTCCTTGGTACTTGGATTTCTTCATTCATTCCCATCTGGAGGAGGTGGAGATAAACGAGCAATTTGACGGCAAGTCCTACCTGAACCTGACCTGGGTATGTTGACCCATGCGGACGATGTTGTTGTTGTTGTTTTTGCGTATGAAGTAAATTAACCTAATCAACCCAATCTAACTGGCGTGACCGACCCAACATCCTAAACTAATATAATATAACTATAACTCATTCAATTCAAAATGTAACTAACTTTTATGCCATCTAGTAGTATACAGCAGTAAATTTGTAAAATGAACAATACTCTCAATTCAGCTTTTATATCACATTCAACTAAAAAGTGTCGCGAGTTTCTATAGACACAGTCTACATGAAAACAATGAAACAGACGAACCGTTCCGTCATAGCTAATAATTCTACCCAAGCAACTGACATTACACCACGGTATAATGAACACCGGAGTAGGTCATTTCGTGTCACGGAACACGCTCATTGGCTGAATAGTTTGTACAGAATGGAGTATCATTTGGAGCAAGGAGCCATTCAAGCATCTGATTGGTGGAGCGCGTGTTTCTGTCACTGAGTACGTATACAGGGTTAATTCAATAAAACTAATGAGCTCTTGATGGCTGTTTCATGTGAATACGGGGGTAGTTAGGACATAGAGTTTGACTGGCATTCAATTGTCTTGCTTTTGTTTTAAAACGTTCGACCTTCACTCAAGTGTTTGTTCTAGTTAACTAACATTCACAGTCACCATCCAAATTATATCATTCAATTTTACCCGAAATTCGAATCATATCATGGTTTTCAATTAAAATTTTCTGTCATATCATATGATGAAATATATGGTCGAAATAATTTCTATTAAATTTTTATTTTTTCTGTATATTGGTATACCTACCGCTGTCCTGAATCTGAATTATAAATTGAAGTCTGAATAAACGACGTTACTTACATAATTGTAGTATATATTTCACTGTCAAACGGTCAATGAAGAGCTCAGAATGTTTATAGACATTCGGATTTACATATATACCAGAAGATACGTTTTCTTTGAGGAAATAATGATTCAAGTGTAATCGAAGTATCGAATATCGAAGTGTAATTACTTGAGTTTATACCAGACTTGGAGGTGCAATTAGTGTCAAGTCCCGATTGTAATTTTATATAAAGAAGAATGCATATAACTAATATTTCAATGATTAATTCAAACATCGCACAGAACTATTTTCATTAGGAGAGGAATTCTAGAAACTTTGTTATGATATTTGATGCCGTGTGACTCCACCCTCTCTATGGTATGTTTAAACCGTTGTCTGGTAATGAGAACAGTACGATTGTATGAGCAACAGTATGAGCAACAGTATGAGCAACATTCCCGTGGGAACTCGCTTTACTGCGGCTAAAAACCACGCAGAAGATTAGTGGATGGTATGCTTTTACGTTGGAATGAAGAATAATTACCAATTATAAAATGCATTGTGAATAATTATAACTCGCAGTCGTAGAGTATAGTCGCATTGGATGAACGTAGTGAAGACTCAATGCGACTCCTGCAGACTACGGCACTGTTTTATTGTACTCCCTCCGCAAAACAGACATAATTGATTGAATGATTATTCCATCAATGTTCAGAAATGTGACGCCCAACGTAATTTCATAAGAAAATGTAGTAACTGATGAATAATTCTCGGAGAATATTTCAGTTATAACTGAAATTACTATACTTAATTTTCAACAAACATTATTCTCAACTATTCTATTGCTTATTATAGTGTATCTATACGTACACCATGTCGTGCGCGTCTGTAATCATTTGCTTAATTTTTATTGATGTTATTCATTCGATCAAAAAATAAATAAATAAAGTGAAAAATGTCGAAAAAATCGTAAATTCCTAACCATACAAAAGACAAAAATATCTCGAGATGCATGTTTATTTTTACGTCGTTGTTGAAATTTAAAATACCAACAACAATCTAATCATCAACGCACATTCATTTTTGAATCTATGGAATGAACAACATGGTTCGTTTTAAACCTAATTTGAATAATACAGAAATCGAGAATTTGTGCCTTTAATATAATTGAAATTCAATGGCATCGACGACAAGTTTTCTAAATGACCTTCACTTAACTACGATTTCGTAGAAAGTATCGAGCGGTACAAGGAAAGTATATATATATATAAAAAAAAGAGATAGAGACGCTCCCTTGAAACAAAGACAAGGTGACAATGAGAAAGACAACAATTTAAACTGCATTCACTTCTCCCTTCTACTTCTTACCCCTAGACCATACACCATGCCCCTAGCAACGTTCTACAAAACACTTGTTGAATTATTAAACGCAATATGCATAATAATTGTGAAGCAAGCAACAGCTCAAATCTGGCTAGAATCTGGATAACGTTGGTATCACTGTACTACACAACACCGTTCACAACCAATGGCTTGGAACAATGTCTTTTACACGCGCCGACTTAAGAGTGTATGGGAGTCGATTTAGCAAAATATTAGTTATTTGGTGAAAATTTTTGAGCGCTATGAGATAACAAATTTTTATTAGGAAGGAAGCGCAGATATTTTTAATATATTCAGTATTGTATAAGTAAAAACTATTCAACTTATATTGTATAATTGTAAAAAAACTACAGCTAAAATATAAGTTTTTTTAGCTGTATATGTTTGATAATTATGCCCTAGGAGTTGAATGGTTATAACTTATAACGTCTTGAAGGTATTATAAATATCTGTGCTTCACCGTATCGGAATTTTAAATCTCACACTGTTCGAAAGATCATCAAAAAACTTATTTTTGGCTAAATCGACTCCCATGCACACTTAAGAGCACATGGTATGGGGAATCGATTCAAGTATATATCGTATAACCTTTTTTATGGTAACTTTATAACGGGCATAAGATGTACTTGTATACACGAGAGAACAATTGTCACTCATACTCGAATATTATCATTGTATTTGCGTAGCTGTGGTTTCATGATTTTTCAGGACGAAAGCTTAACGATAAGAAGTACAGTATCAAAAAGTTTTGTCTCCTTAAAATTGTAGTGATTTATTTACAAACATTTTACAATCATCCGGTTGGTAGACGTTCTCATTCTTTCGTGGATACGAGTATATGTGAAAATTATAATTCTATGGGAAAACAGATATTTCAATATCATTTATGAGCATCGTAGAATAACATGAATAAGTTGAAGAGTGTCAATGGAATCGTTGTCATTGTCAATATCTTCGTTCTTATTGATTTCCTTATTAATAGCAATAATAGAAGTGATTACTTATATAGTCATATTGTTCCTTAATTAAAGCTTGAGATAGAATTTCTTTGATTAAATCTTTATACTATACTTGTGTCCACGTAAGAATAAATTTTCTACCAGCTATATGTAATTGTAAGAACTCGGCAATCGCATTATCTCGTCATAATCATATACTCTGAAACCACAGTTATACGAATATAACGGTGATAGATTTGTTTGTTATTTTAGTAGACGACATTCTTCTTTCGTGGATACAAGTATAGAATTGCAATATCTTATGTCTATCAGAAGGTCGAACGCTTTAGTCGACTCGTGTGCCCTCTGAATATATGAGACGTTAGCCACGCTTTTATTTCGCATTGTATGCAGGACACTTCATATTTTCTCCATTGCTTTGTGTTCAGTGTTTATGTACAAGGTATAAGAACAAAACATGAATCAAGATGTAAAGGCTTTGGGGGTTGAAGTTGAAGTTCTTTAAAGTCTCCACTTGAAACTCTTTGTTACCAGAGTAAATTACAGTAAGCGCCTGGGACTAGATTTCATCATAAAGAAAGAATATTCATCCGTAATACTGCTCATTTTTGTATTTCAATTTTGCAATGTTATTATTTATTTACTGGACGAAAGACTTTGCCACCTGCACAGTTTGTGCAAATTGAGACATTAATAAAATACTAAATTGAATTGAAAAAATGAATTGAAAATAGACTGCACAAGTTTAGTATGGAAAAACAGAAACACGATTGATGAGGGTGATTATTATTATTATATTTTCAACATCCCCACCAACAGCCAAGTTATTTGGGGTACGATTGAGCGGATGATAAATTGAATGTTGAAATATATACATCTGTCTTGATTTCAGTTTCCAAAGCAAAGCTGACTGAGCCAAACGGGTGAGGGAGATATTGAGCTAAGAAAAGTTTCGAAATTTTTAAAGACAATACATTTACTTTTAGCTGCAGCACAGATATACCTGAATCATTTATTAATATTCCGAGATTTTGAATCTTTTGATTAGTTTTCAGTTAACGAAATTAAAAATAAATGTTATTTTACAAGATGAAGAAACCGTATACCTTCAAGCAAAACATAATATTGCAATATTTGTGTAACATAAAACCGATATAACCGATGGAACAATAAAAGCGTAATAAAATGAATTATTTTAAAAAAGTTGATCAGTTAGAAAAACAAGTGAAGTATATAAAATACCTTATATGATACTCAGAGCAAAATTGGAAAGACTCAAATATCGGAAAATGAACACGCTACGTTTTCTACTTGATTACTGCATGGTTATTTTAGCTATGTTGTTTGCTGAAACGTTATTAAACAAGCCTCGCAAGGATCAAGATCGATTAATTGATTCATGATAATAGAAATCTCGAACCTTATTATATCAGATCCATGGAGATGTGTACAATATTTTAATTTCTATTGAAACACGCATTAACATTATAACATTTCATTCAAACGAACTTCTGTTTGTAGGTGAAGAATAATAAGTTATATTATATCACATTTACTGTTCTCATAACAGTTTAACAATACAATAAAAGTTCTATAAACCTTTTATTCATAATTTTTGTAAAATTATTCTCTTTATCATGAATTAATTTGGAGTTATGCCTAGAGTTTAGTATTACCAGTTCACCAATCAAGTTGATCACAATTTATTCTCTATGAGATGT
>OU015462.1:3836042-3851042 GCA_907164805.1 Brachyptera putata | reverse complement strand
TTTTACCACTGGTTGGTGAGGTCGTGTCCTAGTAGGCCCGTGCGATTCGTTATGAATAATAATTCCGATTTCGGTCGCTAAACGATATGGATAGGTGAAAAAATCTTCCTGACCAATAACCTTTAGGCATAATCATGTATATAATATTTAAAAACCGGCACATGCAACGCAGTGGTTAACGCGCTCGCTTCATGTAAGGTTCCGGGAGACGAGGGAAATTTCGGACCAAGTTCGATACCCGCCGCCGTCCTTCTTTACAGGGGTTTTTCGTGATTTCCCTCTGAAGTCCAGGCTAATGCTGGGATGGTTCCCACTTCCCACAATAGGCACGACCGCTTCCTTCCCTCTATCCTTCCCATTATCCAATAACCTTCATCTTATCATCCCATCATCTCATTAATCATCCATCCAACGCAATAGATCTTCGCCATAATTACAGTGCGTCGTTGCACCCAATATAAATAATATAAATGAATAATATTTGAAAAGTAAAAAAAGAAGCCGGGAACGGGAATTGAACCGTGCCCGCCAGCCAGACACCTTACCGCCGAGCTAAGCAGGTACATGGGGTTGATGGTGGTTATAATATCTATACAATAGATTTTGAAAGATTTACCCCCTTGAGGCGTCCCCAGTCACCATAGGGAAAAAAGTTCCCATCAGAGTGATTATTTTTGAAACTATGGTGAATGTTTATTATAGATATTCCATATTTTAGCAGGTACTTCTCTGAATAGTGTGCAGCAGTTTCACAACAATACATTCATCCAGAAAGCCACTACGATAATGTGTGCTTTAGTTGACACTGGAAATGGTCACAACACATGCATCTCACGTTACATACACAATTTGAGTAATTCTTGAGATATTTTATACTGTGTGGTATCTATGTGTTCGTAACAAAACTGGCTTTAGGCTAAGCTAAAAATAAACAGTTCAACCATATGCGTTTGGCACACAAGACAAGGGAAAATCAGGCATTTTCTTTTCTCAAATCGAGGTAACTGAAACTATTTATATGTATCAAAAGGGCCATGGGTTTGCTGATGAAAAGTAGCTTAGCTTATAAAGGAAACTTTACCCTACCAATGTCTCAATTATGATCTTGATGCTAACTATCTAGTGATTTTCGTGTATTTTCGTACTTTTCAACTATAGTTTTTCAAAAAATTTCGCGGAATGTTCAACTTTTTTCCAATTTTAAATTTTAAAAATACCATCTTGACCTTGATACATCAATAAGTAAAGAAATATTTGGTACATTTTTATGGGTGGATGCCCCTTGAATGGGTAATGTAAGAAGATAGCGTCTGGTTGCTACTTGGTAAAACGTAGGTGACAATTTGTCATAGCCTATTGATAACTCACATCTAACCAGGGAAAACAAATCACAATGATACCAGGAAAAAGAAGGACTTGAAAAGTATTGACACATATTCTTCTATTTTCAACAAAGGACCAATCGCTGCTGGCATAAAACTGTATAATGCATTATGAGCACGCATAAAATTGTTGAAAGATCACAAGCTAATCAACACGGTAAGAATAAATATCTAATGGACAATTGCTTTTACTTAGTTTCTGAATTATGTTCTTATGTTGAATGATGAAGAGATTACTTGTATTTAATTTCATTGATTCAGGTTCTCCTTATTATTTATTATTTTAACAATGTAACGAATTCTGAATTGAATATAAAAGATGCATGATAAGAATGACATCCTTATATTGATCTACAATATATTTTTCCATTAATATACTATACTGAGGATATATAACAATATCACAATGTATTGATCAATCTGTTGAAAAACAAAAATATTGTTAGTAATGATGAAATTCCATTATGGATTACCCAGTTTTTTATATTTTTTTTATATACCATTACCGTTTTTTTCAGTGTTTGAAATGTTTTAGTTTTAATTACTAATATTTTCTTTCTCGTAACTTCATTATTCAATTGTTTTTTAAATCATTATCCATTCTTTTATTTCATAATCTGTGTTTATATATATTTTGTTATCTTGTTTTGTTATTCTGTGTCTAATCGGCAACCCAAGTATGGGCAGAGATCGTAATAAAGATTTTACACACATTGAATCATTGTGGTTGTTTTTTTAATTCTAATTACCGGTATTAGGAGTTTGCTTACATTCGTTACAACCACCGCATGCCATTTCTGAGCCTCATTTTTCAATGTCATATGCTTTCTCAACTCTCTGAAAAGTAAAGTATTATTGAGTAGTCTCAGCATTGCTGATCGAGAATACTTGTTAGAGAATCAAGCAGAATACCTACTCAACTGAATTGATCATCAAAAATCATAATGCATAATATCATGATATAAAACGACCCAAATAACCTAGCTGGTAGTAAATAAACAATATAAAACGAATCATTAAATCTAGCGTACTTGACCTAATATCGTGGTTATAATGCAATTTTCCACGAGATGTATTTTCAATTGTCACTACAAAAATAGTGTTTCAACAGAAATTCTCACGTTTCAATTATTCATGGATATATCTTCTCTGTTCATTATGGATCGTTTATGATGAAGTGCAATTATTGTATTCTCGATATCTATTCAGCATTCATTACCTTGCAATTGTATGACGGAAATGATGTGTATACTATCTCCTGGGACCGTGGCAGCCGGAATGGTAAACACAGATTACCCTAATAACTAAAATCGACCTTCGATTGGTTTCTGCAGCAGGTGGAAAAAGAATCGGTGTTGTAACGAAACAATTTCAAAAGTACATCACGTACCCTCATGAGCGTCACCAAGAGGGGAGGGAGGAGTAGGGAGAGATAAAGAGAGAGAGATAGAGGAGAGATACTACGTAACATTTTGATGATAATATGTCATTCTCAAGTGATATAACTTATTACTTAACTTCGATTAGTTCATTGGGTAATATGAACTCTGCACCAATTGTACGTTGCTCATTACAGATATTTTAGTTGGATTTTTTTTAGTTTGGATATATATAGGCCTATATATATATATATATATATATATATATATATATATATATATATATATATATATATATGTGTATATATATACTATAAATATTCAACCGTCAACTGTGCTATCGCTTTAGAAACTGAAGTCACCGCTGGGCGTAGGTTCGAGTCCCGCATAAGGCATAGGTTTTTGTAATGACTTTCACTTGTCATCATTTCATAATTTCATTATAGCACCTGTATATATTCGTACCCCCAAATAACCTATAGCTGCTGCTGGAGTCGTAAAACAAGCAGTAAGCTTAATCATTATATATATATATATATATATATATATATATACAGGGGCGTCGGAACGTTTTCAAAGTAGGGGGGGGGGCAAGCTCAAAAATTGCGACCCGCGGAGGAAGGAAGTATGGGGGGCCACACATTCAATAACATTTGGGTATTTTTCAGGATAGAAGGACAAAATACTGAGAATACCAAGATGGGGAGGGGGGGATCTCAGTTTGGAAAAGAAAATGACATATAAGAACAGTTGTACAAAGGCCAGTAACGCGAAGCTGGACCGCGGGGCAATGGGGAAGACCCCCTCTGGCCCCGAGGGGAATCTGAATAGTGTGCAGCAGTTTCACAACAATACATTCATCCAGAAAGCCACTACGATAATGTGTGCTTTAGTTGACACTGGAAATGGTCACAACACATGCATCTCACGTTACATACACAATTTGAGTAATTCTTGAGATATTTTATACTGTGTGGTGTATCTATGTGTTCGTAACAAAACTGGCTTTAGGCTAAGCTAAAAATAAACAGTTCAATCATATGCGTTTGGCACACAAGACAAGGGAAAATCACGCATTTTCTTTTCTCAAATCGAGGTAACTGAAACTATTTATATGTATCAAAAGGGCCATGGGTTTGCTGATGAAAAGTAGCTTAGCTTATAAAGGAAACTTTACCCTACCAATGTCTCAATTATGATCTTGATGCTAACTATCTAGTGATTATCGTGTATTTTCGTACTTTTCAACTATAGTTTTTCAAAAAATTTCGCGGAATTTTCAACTTTTTTCCAATTTTAAATTTGAAAAATACCATCTTGACCTTGATACATCAGTAAGTAAACAAATATTTGGTACATTTTTATGGGTGGATGCCCCTTGAATGGGTAATGTAAGAAGATAGCGTCTGGTTGCTACTTGGTAAAACGTAGGTGACAATTTGTCATAGCCTATTGATAACTCACATCTAACCAGGGAAAACAAATCACAATGATACCAGGAAAAAGAAGGACTTGAAAAGTATTGACACATATTCTTCTATTTTCAACAAAGGACCAATCGCTGCTGGCATAAAACTGTATAATGCATTATGAGCACGCATAAAATTGTTGAAAGATCACAAGCTAATCAACACGGTAAGAATAAATATCTAATGGACAATTGCTTTTACTTAGTTTCTGAATTATGTTCTTATGTTGAATGATGAAGAGATTACTTGTATTTAATTTCATTGATTTCAGGTTTCTCCTTATTATTTATTATTTTAACAATGTAACGAATTCTGAATTGAATATAAAAGATGCATGATAAGAATGACATCCTTATTGATCTACAATATATTTTTTCCATTAATATACTATACTGAGGATATATAACAATATCACAATGTATGATCAATCTGTTGAAAAACAAAAATATTGTTAGTAATGATGAAATTACATTATGGATTACCCAGTTTTTTATATTTTTTTTTATATACCATTACCGTTTTTTTTTCAGTGTTTGAAATGTTTTAGTTTTAATTACTAATATTTTCTTTCTCGTAACTTCATTATTCAATGTTTTTTAAATCATTATCCATTCTTTTATTTCATAATCTGTGTTTATATATATTTTGTTATCTTGTTTTGTTATTCTGTGTCTAATCGGCAACCCAAGTATGGGCAGAGATCGTTAATAAAGATTTTACACACATTGAATCATTGTGGTTGTTTTTTTAATTCTAATTACCGGTATTAGGAGTTTGCTTACATTCGTTACAACCACCGCATGCCATTTCTGAGCCTCATTTTTCAATGTCATGCTTTCTCAACTCTCTAAAAAGTAAAGTATTATTGAGAAGTCTCAGCATTGCTGATCGAGAATACTTGTTAGAGAATCAAGCAGAATACCTACTCAACTGAATTGATCATCAAAAATCATAGTGCATAATATCATGATATAAAACGACCCAAATAACCTAGCTGGTAGTAAATAAACAATATAAAACGAATCATTAAATCTAGCGTACTTGACCTAATATCGTGGTTATAATGCAATTTTCCACGAGATGTATTTTCAATTGTCACTACAAAAATAGTGTTTCAACAGAAATTCTCACGTTTCAATTATTCATGGATATATCTTCTCTGTTTATTATGGATCGTTTATGATGAAGTGCAATTATTGTATTCTCGATATCTGTTCAGCATTCATTACCTTGCAATTGCATGACGGAAATGATGTGTATACTATCTCCTGGGACCGTGGCAGCCGGAATGGTAAACACAGATTACCCTAATAACTAAAATCGACCTTCGATTGGTTTCTGCAGCAGGTGGAAAAGAATCGGTGTTGTAACGAAACATTCAAAGTATCATCCTCTGCGTCCGGGGAGAGTTGGAGATAGAAGATACTATAATTTGATGATATATGTATCTCAAGTGAATATTATACTTAACTTCGATAGTATGTATATGAACCTCACTGTGCACTTATATAGTATTATATTATATATAGTTTGTAACTGAATTCTACCGCTGGCGTAGGTCGAGTCCGCATAGGCAGGTTTTTGAAATGACTTTCACTTGTCACTTTATAATTTCATTATACACCTGTATATATTCGCCCCCAAAATAACCTATAGCTGCTGCTGGAGTCGTAAAACAAGCAGTAAGCTTAATCATTATATATATATATATATATATATATATATATATATACAGGGGCGTCGGAACGTTTTCAAAGTAGGGGGGGGGGCAAGCTCAAAAATTGCGACCCGCGGAGGAAGGAAGTATGGGGGGCCACACATTCAATAACATTTGGGTATTTTTCAGGATAGAAGGACAAAATACTGAGAATACCAAGATGGGGAGGGGGGGATCTCAGTTTGGAAAAGAAAATGACATATAAGAACAGTTGTACAAAGGCCAGTTAACGCGAAGCATGCGACCCGCGGGGGGCAATGGGGAAGGACCCCCTCTGGCCCCGCAGGGAATTTTTTTAAATTACTTTTTTTTAACACGATTTAACGTGTTTCAGATAAGATTTAGATGACAAAATTAATTGTTTTGAAGAACTAGATGTGCCCAACTGATATTTGCCAAACATAGTTATTGTAACTGCAGGGTCAGTCTGGCTCATTTTAGCGCCACGGGCAAGGACTAAATTATGAGCCCCAAAAACTATATGCGCATAGTGAAAGTGAATGCGAGTGAGGGAGGAACCAAGCCCCGCAGGGAAATTTTTGTGAATTTATCTTTTTAAATGCGATTCTACGGGTTTGGGAATTGGACGAAATTTCTGGAATTCATGAATTCTTTAGTGTGGTGAGAGCTAGTTTTGCTGAATGGCTGATCCAAGAAAAATCTATGTCTTTCGATAACAATGCTGTTCGAATGATAACATTTTCTCCACCCAATAATGCACAAGTAAAATAGAATACGATTTATGGCATATTATTATTAATAGAATGTTACAAATGTGCGCCGATAGCGCCCCTTAAATTTGACGCCACTGGCAGTCACCGAACGACCCTTATTGGAAGTTCCCTTTCTCCATTTCATTGTATTGTCATTGTTACGACTGTTGGAATTTGGGAAATTTACAAAATTTACAAAAATTGTAATGAATAATTTATATCTGAAAGAAGCACTGCCGGTAGGGTTGTTTGTTGATTTCTGATAACTAATAACTACTTACCAGAGCTATCATTCCAAAACAGTCCACCAAATTCCTTTAAATCACACCTTTTTAATATGGTTCAACGTGTTCCAGATGAGATTTAGATGCAAAAATCAATTTTCTCCTAAAACTGAAGGCGCCCATCTGATATTTGATTCTCTATGCAATGTGAAATATGAATCTATGTACGATTTTATCTATCTAAATAGGTCTACATCTTTCCTTCTTACTCTTTCTTTCTTTTTTTTTCTTTCTTTCCTTCTCTCTTCCTTATTTTTTTCGTCTTTTCTATTTCTCGTCTTTTTAATTTTTTTTGCAAGACCTTTTTCTTGCCCCCCCTTGCCCCCCCCTGGCCGAAAGTTGGGGGGGGCATTGCCCCCCCTGCCCCCCCCCCGGTTCCGACGCCAGTGTATATATATATATATATATATATATATATATATATATATATATATATATATATATATATGTGTTTATATATATATATATATATATATATATATATATATATATATATATATATATATATATATATATATATATCCAAGAATAACAAGATAGTATCGTTCGGACGGGGCACCACAAGGGCGATCTTATCCAAATTCAAAGAAAATAATTCATTTTAAATAACTTATTCATAAAATTGTGAGTACAAAACTAATGAGTTCATGGGATAATGAACTATTCAATTATTTGTGTTGGGGATAAGGAGTCTTTAATCTCCTTATTTTATATTTTCTTCGATTCTTCTTTGTTTTCTTTGCTTCAAAATTTGATAAATTCATTATGTTGCTGTATTGTTCCTACATGTATATTCCGTCTCTTATTTGCGTATGTTCATTTTTTTCATTTGCTTTTCATTCACTGTGTATTGTTCCTACATTTATCTTTCTTTTCTTCTTTACGCATATTTTACTTTTACTTCCCCTGATTTTCAGTTCCCTCCCTCGCGAATTCTATGAATACTATATACGATATAGTATTTACAGATAAACATGATTAAATTCTGAATATGTTGACATTTCTATTCAAATATATTTGTGATGTAAAATAAATGGAAAGTTATCGACATAATCGATTACTGTGATGTTCTTGGTTCTATAGACGCTCCTGAGAACGGCAAGCATTGAAGCTGCAAGGCTAGATACATTTACACAGCCTTCTGTATGCCTTGGTTTCAACAATGAGAAGACCAAGCGTTAACCATTTTGTATTTCCTGTTCGTGGCTAGTAAGATAACGTTATGGTCAAACTGTTGTATTACAATAATAATTGGAAGTTTGTTCAAACATGTAGTTCAAGTATTGAAACAAAACAGTTTAAACCGACGAAGTAACTATTTGATGAACATGGCATAGTTGCTAGTTGTCGGTTAGTTCAGGTTAGGTTTTATTCAAATTAATTGTCAGTGAATTGTAAAGAGATAAAGCTATAGATAGAGATGAGGTTAAAAATGATGCTTCTATATATAAAAGATTGTGTGTATTGGTTATTCAAATAAAAGATAAGAGGTTAATTTCAAGCCCCAAGTAACACGTAACAGGTAAAGGGTGACACTATAAGATTAACTCAAAGGGTGTAGGGAGTACAGGATTCTAGAGGCCAAGAGGCGTGATTTAACCAATCTATTGTGATTTTCTTATTATAAATGAAAATCAGAATATATTAATTAATTATTACGACCTGGTCGTTTATTCTCGTACTTCCTACTACCCTTTATTTTGTCCCTTAGTGCCAACACTATAGTGGGCAGTGCGAGCTATGGGGAAATGTAGTTCAATTGGCATTGTTGGCAATACAAGAAATTGATTTGGATATAAAGTGGAGGAAGTTCTAGTGACGATGTAATCATTTCGAGATGAAAACAAATTAGCAACACTATGAGAATAGGCAATAATAATTAAGGTTACTCAGCTAATTTAGTTTGCTCGCAACAACAACAACAATAACAACGTCTGGACGTGAGTATTTCTCCAGTGAAAAGACTTTATACTACCCAAAAAGTGATAATTAGGATATTCCAAAAATTGATTATGTTAGAATATAATTAATGAGGTTAGATTGTGATGTCACGGGCGCCATGTTATGACCTCTAACCTCCACCTGTGCTGAAACCGACCTTTTCTCACTACTGGGGTTAGTTGGGTCAGTCGTTTTTAGGTTCAATTAATTTTCAGCATCGTGTAGATGAATATAATGTCAATATGGTTAACGACATAGCCATTTAAAGTCCCTTTGCTGAAAAATTACACACCACCCCCATTGTCTGCAATATACTCGTATCTAAGGGAAGGGGAACCCACCCCCAAAAATGTACCAAATTTGTGGTTATTGATTGTGGTTATTCATATCAATGTTGAAGTATAGTATATTACAAACGAGAATGAAAAAAAGTTTAAAATTCCGAGAAAATTTGGAAAAACTAGTTGAAAAATACTTAAACCGTTATATACAACAAAGCCAGTAGATAGTCAGCATGAAAACAGAAATTGATACAATTGTTGAGTGAACCTTCCTCTATCAAATGAACTAAATTTCATCAGCATACCTACAACCATTTCAATACAAATAAATAGTTTCTGTTAATCTGATTCACATCAAAAAATGTCATGACTTTCCCCGGTCTTGTATGACAAGCGCGTATGGTTGAACCGTTCAATTTCAGTTTAGCCCAAAGGTAGTTGTTTTACGAACAAATCGATACCATACACAATAAAATGTCTAAAGAAGTAATCAAATTATGTATATAAAGCGAGATGCATGTATGTGACCATTTTCGGTGTCAGCTGAAGCATAAACAATCGTATGGCTTTCCGGATGAACGTATTGTTGTGAAGCTGCTTCACACAGTGCAGAGAAGTTCCTTCATATAGTCGATCCATAATAGACATTCACAATATGTTCATAATTAATCACCCTGGTGGGAAATTTTTGCCCCATGGAGAGACTGGGACTAACTATCAGTTAAGGTACGAAAATAGCATGCGTAACCAACGGCGATAACAATTCAATCCACTAGTACTAACTATCACTTAATCCACTAACAATCAGTTAGTAAAACCGTACCTAACTACAATAAAACAATTATCTTATAACTCACCTCGCTTGCACCTTGTTGAGATGAATGTTGTGATAACTGAGAAACTGGTCGTTAATCATCTCCAGCGCCAAGTCTATCGCTGGACCACATCGTTCTAGATCAAACGGCGAGTCTAGTCGAGATGCCATCAACACGCCAACATTGTAATACGTCATAACCCCCGTCTCCCCTGATATGAACACATTGTTGTCTCGACCGAATAACAAAACACTAACTACCATCACATACAGACAGCTACCCCAACATACATACGCACTCTCGGCAAGCATTCTCATCGAGAAGGAAACTTGAGAGGAAAGTTAGTGGGAAAGTTTCTCCATTATCGACATCGTATAGCAATAAATGAAATCTATGATTGTTGAAATGTAACGGAGAATCACGTTTTATTTTACTTTGATGAATGAACAAATGAATTACAGAATATATTCAAATAACTAGCTGTGATATCAATTTGGAAATAGATGTCAAGTCATTTTATACAATTCTAAATACCGGTAGATAAATCTTTGGCTTTTATTTTTTCAAGATGTATTTAAATAAATGAGTATTATTATTAATGTATCTCTCTTAGCGTGACGTGAGTGTGATGTAACGCTGGATCATGCTGAGTGACGTGTGCGACGGATGACGCCTGGACCAGGAGTGACGTCGCGATGCACTGGGTGCTGGTCACCTGTGTTCACAAGCGTCCCGACGCACATACCGCACGGAGTGCGTGAACATCGAGTACTAACCCTGCCGCCGATAGAACGACGCATCCTCTCTCTCTCGCTCTCTCTCGTATCTTGGTCCTCCGTTACCATAGCGACGGTCTGTGCAGCGATCAGCTGATAAACCGCTTAAAGTAGGCCTACCGTGAGTGGTCCAACTCTTCAGGAGTTTATCTGGACGAAGGTTTTCATCACGTTCACAGCTTACTATAACTCTAGAATGGCTTTCTGATCGAGAATGTTGAACCTATATTGACATTCATCCCTTTCAATTATTTGTCATACATTATTCATCTATAAACTCAAACACAATTGAATGAAGGAGAAAGGAAGAATTGGAAGAAAAGAAGAGAAAAAAAAGGCGAAAAAAAGATAATTACCATTAAAAGAACGGATATCCGGGCCTACCCCTTGTTGTGCCCCGTCTGAACGATCCTACCTTTTTATCAATAAAAATAATAGGAACACAATGTCAAGCGCACGATGTAGAAAATAATTATAGAACTTGCCATACATTATTTCAGCATTCAATACAAAAATCATCAGGTTTACTATAATTTATAATTAAAGGTTATGGGTGTAAAATTACAATATCTGAATCTAATTTCATTTGAACATAAGTTGCCTGTAAGTGAACTCTTTCTTTCCTAGCTCGCGCGAAAGAAGAAGTTTTATTGTGGAACTATCGCAGAATAATACCAATTCAGAAGACGTTGTACATGTAGACGATGTTTGGAATAGCAGGGGGAATTACGCTGTATAAAAAGACAAAGAAAATGGGATGAAAACTGTTGAAAATGGGACAGTCGTATTTGTGAAAGATTAATTTAGTGTTACGCTAGAGAAGAGATTGTGAGTCGTTACTCATCATTCCACTGCTAAACCCAACAATGTGGAAATAAGTACAATAACTGAAGGGGGAACAAAGAGCAAGACTGTGTAGTGGCAAGCAGAGTCCTTTGGAACGAAGTTTTTTGTTTCTCCTTTCTACTTTACTTTGTTCATAGCTCACTCGTGGAAAACGACATAAGTGTCCTTGTGAGTGGGCCTAAGCGAGAAGATGAACATATTCTCTTTTAAGATATAGTTTTACGAATCTTGGGTCCGGTTTTTGAGTACTAATCCATCAACTATTAGTTATAGGTACGAAAGTAACACATGTTACCAATGGTGATAACAATTTAATCCGCTAACTATTGCTCAATCCTCTAAAAAGCAATTCGTAAAACTGGGCCTGAATGAGTCAAAGTGAAAATATTATCATTGTTATGTGTATTCTAAAAATGTAAATGTTTGAATATGTAATAATATAGTTTGAATATAAGTGTTTTGAAATGTGTTTGATCAGTATTGATTATTTTTGTGAAGTTGATAAAAAATTCAAATTAATTTTAATCTGAAATAAGTTTGTCTAAAAACAGTGTGCAGCTAAGTTAGGTTATTTGTGGGTATAACCGTAGTTCTACTTTAGTACAATACATTGGGGAATGTTTTTAATGTGGTTAGTTTGTCCGTTTGAAATGTGATTCATGTTTCACTTTCGCTTGTGCTGTACATTTAAATGTAAAATAGTTCATGATAAAGCCAACTATTTGACCGATTCCCTGTAGTACATCATTCAGAATATATTAATATAGTTTAGCTGAATTGAAGGGGGTTCTGAAGCTAATAGCTACAGCGTAGCAACATTGTCATCGTCACATTTTATATAAGCAATAGTACTGGATTTCTGATTGATCATTTTGCAGTGACTTTACTATTCAGAGAAGAATCTTCTAAAATACTTCCAATTTATAATAAACATTCAAGTTATAATTCACATGTTATATATTAATATTACGATTCGTAGTAAGGTCTAAATATATTTTACTATAATATAAATATGTTTATATTACGCATGTTGCTACAAAATTTGGCTCATCCGTAGACTTTTGTACAAATATTGACTGCATCTTACGACATATTTATAGTTTATTCATCTTGCATTGCTAACTATTCATCATTTCTAACACATAATGTGTTGAATCTCCTTTGCCCTCAGATTAGAATATAGGTATGTATGTAACTTGAATGTGTGGTAGTACCTTAACCGCATATTGACAAATGAAAGCCGTCATCGCGACAGAGGAAATCACTTCATAGGATATCATACCACAAGAAATACAGTTAAAAATATAATTAATTGTAATTATATATAAATACAACAGTATCTCGACTAACAAACAAACATACCGCAAAATACATACAAACTTCACATTTAATAACCACGTGCGTCACTAGCACGTGTGAGACTACAATTATACCATTCACAATTCTTGAAAAATCATTATAATTGATACATTTTACAAGGAAAATGCATTTTAAAAATAACAAGAATCGACTAAAATACATCACAATAACAATAATAACTATTATTTCACACTATCACGTTATTAAGGGGGTGCATGCATGGTGCTGGAGAAATCCATCTTTAATATTTTTTCTATGTTCACGAACTATAGTGTAATTGAATGTAAAGTATCTCCAAAATAATGTTATGCTATTTAATTCTATTTGTCTGAATTCTATCAGTTTGAAGATAATACGTCAATGAATTTTCATACTTGTACTTCTTGACGTATTGTCTTGAAACGATTGAATTTACACCACGATTCATTGGCGTGTCATATTAATTGAAGGCGTACAATTATCTTGGAGTTGATTTACTTTTTTAAATTGCACTGGTTTGAGGAACATAGAAAAAAATAGTGGAGATAAATTTCTCTATTTTTATAAGCACCGTGCACGTACCCTCAAGATTTATACTTCATCAACGAACACTTTTTCACATCTATTATATTTTGGTATAACTTATTATATATATATTTTGGCAATTAAAGATAACAATAAATAAATAAATACGTTGATCGGAACGAAGTCCATGAAGACGATATAGTGTATATACAGTTCTCCACTAGAATCGTCTATTATTATCATCACTATCTCCACGATCACTTTCTTCTCGACCTCTTCTCGCAGCATGTATATTTGTGTTGTTCAAGGAAGACGTTGACTTTCTTTATCCCCCCAACCACCTTCATAGGATTGTCACCGTGTCTCGACCTTTGACACTCCCCCCTCCACCCCCACATACACACGCATGACGTCATCACATCAACTTACGAGGGATGTCCGCCGATTCCAGAGTCACTTGAGAGGAACGAGAAGAAGGGTTGTCGACTCTTTGTAGAGTGTCTTGGACGTCGTCTTCGGTGAAATGGCTTGAACTATCTTTCCTGAAATTTATTAGAGTATATTATTAGTTGACGCGGTGTGTTACTAGTTGAAGTACGATGAGTACGATCAAAATTTAGTTATAGTCCACACAAAATGAATACACCTTCAAGAAATGTATTAATATATAGTTTCAGAAAATAAAATTGTGCTTAAAATGTCATTGATAATACGTTCAATATTCAAAGCATATTGATTCAATAAAAGCACGTGCTTTTGATAGGCTATATCTTGATGATAACATCTGGCATGGTCTATAAGATCGTGATCAAACAGGTAAAAGCACACAAATCAGGGAAAGGTTTCTGAATCGTGAGAGGATACGATTGTACGTAAAACCAAGACACGCAAATGTTGAAATATATTATTTCTTCAATCATTGGTTGAAGTTTTAATCCGACATTAAATATATTCAATCAGGTTCATTGATATTTTGATGCTTATCATAGAAATTAGTGAAAATATTGCAGGCATGTTGCCATTAGATTATATACAAACAGAGTCGATAAAGTAGTATAGTTTCGGAATGTAAAAACTGTTTTACCGACTCTTGGTAAAACTATTTTTGATAGTGGGTAAGCATGGAAGTCGAGTAAGCGTAATGTGTACCTACGCTATTAGTGACATGTTGATGTTTTAATTTCTATGAAAAATAAAAGAATTACATAGGCCTATACACCTTATTGAATCAAGTTACTTTGTTATTAATTTTTCACCATTTTCAATTTTTCACATTTTTTTATGTAAGCAGCAGACTTGATTCAAGAGTTCCTGGTCACAAAGACGAAAAAATGAAAATCGAATAATTTTAAAAAATATCAGTTCAGATGAAGGAACACAAATATTTGATTTGTCAATTTTTCTTGAACCTACTCGTCTACTATTTACAATCATTTAATGCGGTACATCATAATTGATTTATTTCTTTGAGTTGATAAAATCGGTGAGATTTTTTGATGTATAAGGTGAACACTTTTTTTATTATTTAAAAATT